>VNKF01002179.1:0-12977 GCA_008044355.1 Drosophila lacteicornis
AAAAATTCCGCGGCAAATTTTTTTTTCCCGTAAATAATTTGCGAATAATTAGCGGCAAATTATGGTATAATCAAAAGTTTGATTTTCCAAAGTTGCCCTGCTAACTTGATGGACATTGACAACTGGTACTGCAGGGTATGTAGTGCATGTAAAAAGTAAAAACTTTATGGGATCTTTGCTACTAATTTTGATGGGTAATATTTCGAGAAAGCGAGTTTTCGGAGATACGTGATAAATATATCAAAATATATATAAATATATATCTCACGGGCTAAAACGTCTCGAGTAACTATCAAAATCGTTAAAGCTGACTTTAAATAATTTCAATACTCTTAAAAAAAATAGTTTTAATAAAAGTTTTTAATTATTTTATTTTGATAAATTATGTCAAGGCAAAGTAATTATGATTATAAAATACCTTTACAACGGCATATAACCTTTTATCTGTTTAAGAGGTTTTCCAGGGCTCTAAAATGAAGATTATATACACATCAACAAACAGACAGAACGACAAACAACACGACAAATTTTTTCAGTTTGGAATCTTATTTTTTGAATATCTTTTTAAAGGAGTAACGGATCGGGTTGATTGAGGTGTCGTTTGACGCGTATTTAAATCTAAAGGCTAGTACTAAGATAAACAAAAAAATCCATAAGCGAAAAACTTCATATAAATAAAAGAACGTAAAGAGCAAAAATACGAATTTTGTGGTATTTCGTTTGGTTGGGTACTAAGGGGAAGGGTGAAGGGGGAAGTCGCTGCTCGGTTGGAGCGCTTCGACAGCCGTGAGGCCAATGTGGAATTGATAAAACACGTATAGACGAGGCCCAATATATGCGATATAACACATAAAAGAAATTTTAGTTGTGTTTTTTGACAATTTGGCGTTGGCACCACTATTATTTGCCTTCAACTCCATTGCCACGTACCGATTCTGGCCATTTTCTTTATTTTTCTTGGTCACGTTGGTTCCCGAACGAAATAAATCACAATTTCGCTCACGGAATTCCGTAAGCTGTTTTCGTTCATCTTAGTACTAGCCTTAAAACACAATAGCTTTTAACCCCAATAGCTCCTATATTCAAAATTTTCTTTTTCGCACTTTTACTCACATTTCTACTTAGTATGCAGCTTCAAAGAGCTTTACAATTCAATAAAGATATAAATACTTCTGATCGGACTATCATAGCAGAATTTCAGTATTACAGCCCTGCATACTAGTCTCTTTGCGCACCACGGTCTCGGTGCTCATCGTCACTATGTGGACTGTCGTCCAAATGATAAATGATTTAACTAAAAAAAATCTGAAATTTTGAACAATGGATAAATTCTGGCGAGGCGAGACCAATTAGGGTATGTGTCTTAAGTATTACTTAAGCGGTGCATGTTCGCGACCTAGCTTAAATTTCGTCCTTTCGGTTAAATAGTCAAGAATTGGGTGCAACCTCTTCGACTGAGTCGGAGAGGGTGTTCAGCAAAACGGGACAAATCCTTTCATACGTTTTAGTTTTGTGTTATTATGATTATTAAACCAAACAATATAAGTAAAAAAAAAATCTTAATTTTTTAATATTTTTATATAAGTACTGACAGTATATATATAAAAAATGTTTTTTTGTATCGATACTATCGAATTTTTGCTTGAAAAACTTCGAGAATATCGAATATGGTGACGATATTTTCCCAGCTCTCTGCCCTACTGTTCTACTGTCTGTCCGTCTGTCGGTTTCTACGCGAACTAGTCTTTCAGTTTTTAAGCTATCGGGCTGAAATTTTCTGGATAGTCTTATTTTTTTTTTGCAAGCAGTATACGAGGTGTGTTCAAAAAGTAAGGTGACTTTTAAAATATCTGCGGGCAACGTACTTTCGATTTTTTTGTTTTGTTATGTTGGCACACTCTGTCCGAATATCTGTACCAAATTTTAAGTGAATGACATTTTTTGTTTGGCTGTGAGAGGCATATAAGTTTTGCGTGTGTTTACAAACTTCGATATTTTTCCAATTTCAATGATTTAATTGCAAACTTCAAGAATATACAAAATTCGGCTTACCAAAGTGAGCTTTCTTTCTTGTTTTTTTTTTAGTTACTTGGATGTCCCCCTTAACGAACTATGTTTCTCTTAATATGTTTAGCATTTTCGGAATCCCAAAATTAACCCTTTTCCACGACCCATTTACAAGAATATTAAAATATATTCGTCGAAATTAACAAAAAAAAACTAGTAAAAAACCTAGAGTCGAGAATACTCGACTTTGAGATACCCGGTACCTAAACTATAGTGCTTTACATTAAAATGCAATATAATTTGATATAATACATACTATATCATACTACTTAGATACGTCTTAAAATAAATCGCCGCTCTAATTAGCTCCCATGCATAGCCTAGAGATCTCAGCGCTGGGCAAACGATTTTGATGCGAGAAAGGTATGGTTCAAATCCCGCAAAATCCAAATATTTTTTTTTAATTTTTATTTTACACCCTTTTATTATTTTTTCTCTTTTTTATTCAATTAATGCATTTTAACACAGTTCTGTCAAAGTTGGGTTATGAAAGTGAATTTCATTATTTTTTGTCATTTCTTGCTCATGACCTTTCTGTTTTGCGTATTTGCCGCCATATTTTTTGACAACAGTCGATCTCTTTTCTCTTTCACACACGCTTTCCATTTAGAAAATATGGAAGCTATTAGATGTGACAATCTCTGTCAATTACGTAATATACGGCATAGCGTAGAGGCAAAAAATCCCGCAAAATGCAAGACTTTTTTTTTCAATTGTTTATAACCGGTACCCATGGGGTACAAGAGTATTACAAGTTAGTGCCAACCGAGAATGTATGTAACAGGCTGAAGGATAAATCTCCGACCCTATAAAGAATATATATTCATGATCAGCGTCATCAGCCGAGTCGATTTAGCCATGTCCGTCTATCCGTCTGTCTGTCCGTGTGAAACAACAGATCTTAGAGACTATAAGCGCTAGAGTTGGAATCTGTTGCACGCAGATCAAGACTGTTTTAACATTTGGCCACGCCCACTTCCGCCCCCAAAAATCATACAAATCGGTATATAAGCAATAGTCGTAATTTTCGGCTTAACTTAAATAGATAAAATAAATAAATAAATAGAGAGAGAGAGAGATGTTGAGAGTGCCAGTGCGTGTTGCTTAACATGTTCCTAGCAACATTTGTCTTTCTTGGGTGTTGCTCAACATACACTCTCAACATAGAAGAAGAAGCATACACCAAAACTTTATCGTTTAATAACTTCCATGTTTATCATACGATTTTACTCAAATTTTCAGAAAACGTTCGCGCTTATTTATTTTATATATTTACTTTAAACCGAAAATCACGACTATAGCTTATAAAACGTTTTTTATAATTTTCGGTGGCGGTGATCTGCGTGTAAGAGATTCTATTGTTGTCACCAAATTTGGTAACTCTAGCTCTTATAGTCTCTGAGATCTGTTGTTTCACACGGACGGACAGACGGACATGGCTAAATCGACTCGGCTGGTGATGCTGATCAAGAATATATATACTTTATGAGGTCAGAGATGCCTCCTTCTGCCTGTTACATACATTCTCGGTTGGCCATAACTTTTAATACTATTGTACCTTATGTGTACCGGATATAAAATAGTTGAATAATACAATTTTTGAATCCTCCCACCAACGAAACCAAGAAAACTAAAGAATGTTGTATTCATGTGGCGCAACTTTTGAACCCAAAATGATGTGACTTTTGGAAATGCATTTTTTGTTAATATTTCCAAGTAATGGAAAAAATTAATATAACAATTACAAAAAAATATACTTTATTAGAAATAAAAAAGTATGTACGAGTATATATCTCACTTCATATCGATAGTATGGACGATTAAATTCAAACATAGGGGGTGTACTGGCGATGAGTATACGTTTATATTTGAACGATTGGGAAATATTTAGACAAAGTCGGACATTGACAAAAATTTGCCTTTGCTATAAAAATGCATGAAAGTTTGATTATTACAACTTACTTTTAGAACAATTTTTGAAATTTTGGAATTTTTTTTTATCTTGTAATTCCATACTTATGGTCATGATTTCTTAGTCACACCACATTAAATTTGGTAACAATTAAAAGTTATTTAAAAAAAAATTGACGTTTTTTTTAATTTTTACCTTAATTGACATTTTTACATTTTATAAGGTAAGTGCCGATTCTAGAACTAATTAAATATTTTTTTATTATTTGTTGTTTTAATAATTATTAATCGTTACAACATTTGGTATGAGAAATGTGTTAAGAATGTGCGATCGTCACTTTCATCTTTCCTCCTTATAAAGTGTTTTCGTTTTATATAAGAAGTTTTTGTTTAAAACTCAAATGGTAAAAAAAAATCTAGAAAATCTTAGGATTTTGCTATAACACCACCAATAAAAAACATCTGCCCGTTGGGCATTTCCCAGCATCGTACGCTGTCTAGCTATAAAAATACTCTTCAAAATATATATATGTATATATTTTTATATATTTATATATGTATATTATATTATATTATTGGTGGATATCAGCATTTGTTAAATTGGCAAAAAAAACATTACCCCGCGAACACACAAGAAACGAAAGTGGTCCTCGGCTTCATTTAAAGAAATGTAAAATGCAGCGAGTTTGAAGGAGACTGAATTTGCTGCTCCTGTGACTGCAGTCGACGAAGATTTGTTAAATTTTTAAATGTATTTGAAAAAAATTATTATTATAAAAGAAACATCAAAAAGCGCAAAAAAATATAAACATTTCTAACCCGCCAACGGTTTGAACCCACGATCCATTGCGCGACCGATCGCCAGTTACAGGTTACACGTTTGGTTGGAAACCGCTGGCCAAAGCTGCATAAAGAGTACTTTGACTAAGCCGATCAAAAAATCCTTTCTTAGCGTGCATATTTAACCAAGGACGAAGCATTTACAATCTATCAATTCGATAGGTCACTTAATTTTGTACTATTTTATTAAGAAATGGAAACTGATAAGAGCATTAAAAGTAGGACAGAATGACACGGCCAGAGCTGTCACTTGGCAGACCAATTTAAACATAACAAGAATAACTTATAGATAAACCCATTATTATCAAAATTTAAATATTTTCATAATTAATAAATTAAAAAAACTCTTTTTTTTTTACCAACATTTAAGTTTTTGCCCTTTATATGTTTTATACACCACCAATAATGTTTATTTTCATTTAATTAAAATTAGTCATTAGCTGTAATGGGAAGAGTTGTGTCAAACTGCAATGGTGAACAAACTTCGGCTTACCGAAGTAAGTTTTAATCTTTTTAAATTTGTTCTGAGATTAAGTTATCGGTTAAATTATATAAATTGCTAAAATCGGATTTAAATATTATTCATTTTATTAGGAAGACGATGACGATGATGATGACGACATTGAGAGTAATTTTGAATATGCCAATGCTACTTTTCTGCCCGATGAATACACCAATGTTGTAGATAAATTGGATAAAGTTCTGTTAAGTCACGTTCATCAGATCAATGAATTATCTAATGAAGAAGTTGTTCATTCAACAACAATTCAAAAACAGAATTCATCGACACAGCAACAGAATACAACAACGATTGTTTCCTTGCCGAAAGCTGAACAACCAAGTAAAACACTTTTGCTCGATAGAAAAAACGTAAATCAATCAAATCAATTAAACAGAATACCAGTTTCGAAAAACGATTACGATGAGAGTGAGCATATTTATGAGACAATTCCAGAAGATTCAGAATCGGAACCTTTATACTGTTCACCTTATCAGAGTTCAAACTATATAACTAAAATTGGATCGGCATCATCTGAAGCATTAGAAACTTCAACCAAACAACAACAAACGGAACGTGTTGCCCAATGGCTGGGCTTAAAATCATCAAAAGCATCGGTTACCCCTTCTTTAGTTAGCAATCGACCGACGCCGCCATTAAAGACTTCTGCAACTTGTAGTCGCGTGTTTACATTACGCAGCACCACAAGTCGATCTAGTAGCAGTGGATATGTTCCAAATAATAATATTAATGGTGGAAACCACTTGGTTTTTGCCCAACAAGAAGAAGTTGACAACTCATCAAGTGCCTACAATACCGGAGGTTCTAATAATAGCGCCTCACCACAAGTCGTTGACGAGAGCCCACCAGTGACTATGGAGAATTCTGGAGAAGATCACCTGGTTGCCACTATTCCTGTGAGCAGTATGTTACTTTTGCCATTTGGAAAATCTGGACGAATTGGTCTCTGTTCATCCAACTTGCGAACAGCGTATGTTAGCGGTAAGGAAAATATAAATTTAATTAAGGACTTCAATATACCCCTTCAGATAAGGTTTCAATTTTATTCAAAATTATAATTAATTTTTCTTGCTGAGGGGTTCTAGCTAACTCTAGGTCTAACCGGCTTAACTTCTTATACGGAAGTCAAGACTCGACTATATGCCAAGATCACAAACAAATATTTGTTGTAAAGCTGGTTACCAGACGCGTTTCGATCTATACCATTCGATCTCGTCATCGAGATCTACGATCAACCAACCCACATTAGCGCCTATAATAACAAATAACAAATAATTCAACAACAACAAGAAATTAACAAAAAAAAAAATCCATATAAGAAGTTAGCTTTATAGAGAGATAATTTCTACTAATTTTGATAGGAAAGCAATTTTTTTTTTGGAAATATGTGTTGTACCCCCAAAAGGAGAGCTGAAATTTCAAGGGCTAAACATCTAAAAAAGAATTTTTATTCTAAATTCTCAAGGCAAAGTAATTATTATTTCAAAATACCTTTCCAACGACATATAGCACGTTTCTGTAACTTTAGTCGTTTAGATCGATATTTTTCGTGTTTTCCCGCCAAAGTAGCGGGAAACTCAAATATTAGATCAAATTAAAAACAAAAAATTTATAACGTTATTTCAAATTAAAAATATTTTCAGTTTCGTTTGATGTTATCACATGTATTTTTATATAAATGTATGTATAGTTCATTTCATTCATTCATTTTACCAATAAAAAATGGTATAAAAGTCATATCATCAACGGGTGGCAGCCCTCTTGGACCGATAAATAAACAATTTCTGCCTTTATTTGGCTTTAAAACAATCACTTAAAAAAGTAAAGGCATTTAAACATTTCGTTAATTTCTGAAAACATCCAAGTCAACTGTTTGTTGGTCAAACAAAAAAAAACAAATAAATATTTCGATAACAAAACGAAGATAAAAAGTTTGTGAGAATCGGAGCACCTAAAAACGAAAACGTACCTTTTTGGTCTAAAACCGGAGCACGCCTGATAAACATTATTCGGATGTGATTGGGATTAAACGCGGGCCGGGCTTACAAAATTTAGCTGCAACGCTACTTGGACCACTAAGCCAATCCCAATATAAACAAGTAAGAAAGCTACAGTCGACTGTGCTCGACTGTAAGATACCCGGTACCTAAACCTTTGCGCTTCACACTAAAAGGCAATTTAAAATTGTACATACATTATAATAGTCTACTTCGATACTTCTTAAAATAAATCGCCTCTCGAATTAGCTCCCGACCTAAACATTTTAATGTCATACTTAAATATGAATGATACATTTTATAGGAATAAAAACCCGGCGTAAAAATATGAATTATGTTATTTTTTGTAATTTCTTGCTATATTCTTTTGTCATTTCTTCTGCAGTTGGCGCCATTATAACGCGCGCCCAAGGCTCGAATGCGCCACCTGTCGGCTACAGCATGCAAAAGCAGTGCCTTAGGGCTGTGTGTTAAAATTCTAACCTTATTGCTAATATCTCCCTTGTTTATCATCCGATTTTACTGAAGTTTTCAGGAAACGTCCGCTCTATTCCATTCATTTATTGTTTCTATTAACTTTAACCCGAAAATAACAAGTATAGCTTATTTAAAGTTTTTTTTTTATGATTTTTGAGGGCGCAAGTGGGCGTGTCCAAATTTTAAATCAAACTTGATCTGCGTGCAACAGATTCCAATGTTGTCACCAAATTTGGTAACTCTAGCTCTTATAGTCTCTGAGATCTGTTGTTTCACACGGACGGACAGACGGACAGACGGACATGGCTAAATCGACTCGGCTGGTGATGCTGATCAAGAATATATATACTTTATGAGGTCAGAGATGCCTCCTTCTGCCTGTTACATACATTCTCGGTTGGCACTAACTTATAATACCCTTGTACCCTATGGGTACCGGGTATAAAAATTACGTTTGAAAATATATGTCGCCAAAACAAAATAGTTTCAAAATTGGCACGCTGCCTGTTTTGCCTTTTTTAATTTTTTAGCTAAGTGCCGATTTTAAAACTAATTAAAAACTTTTTAAATATTTTTGTTTAAATAACTATTAATCGTCACAAAATTTGGTATCAGAAATTTTTGGAGTTGAATGTGCCATCGTCACTTTAATCTCACCTCGTTAAGAGGTGTTTTTATTTGATATCAGAAGTTTTTTAAATGACATATGTATGTACATACATAAGTCTTCCATTGTTGTTATAAGTTTTTGTTTGAAACTCATATGGGAAAAATGATCAAAAAAAAATGCATATACGAAGTTAGCTTTATGGGATCATTGCTACTAATTTTGATAAAAAGCGAATTTTCGGAGATATGTGTTATACCCCGAAATATTTCAAGGTCTATACGGCCTGAAGTGACTATAAAAATCGTAAAAGATATTAAAAAAAAAAATTTAATCTTAAAGAAAATATTTTTATTCTAGATTCTTAATTATAATATTTAGAAAATTTTTGTCAGGGCAAAGTAATTAACATATCAAAATACTTTTCCAACGACATATATCACGTTTCTGTAACTTTAGTCGTTCAGAAGTTATGGGCGCGAGAAATTTCCTGTTTTCCCGCCGAAGTAGTGGAAAAAGGATCACAAAAAAAAAAATTCTAACGATTTCTTTTAAATTTAAATTATATTAAATTTTCTTTGATGGCTTTAAATTTTAATGCATTGTGCACGTCTCTAAATGACTACATGAGTTTTTACATAAATGTATGTATAGTGCATGTAAAAGGTTAGGTACATATATGGGAGATTTGCTACTCATTTTAATGAGTAATATCTCGAGAAAGCGAATTTTCCCAGATTTGTGTTATATACCAAAAGTTGAGCCATCTCAAGGGCTATATGGCCTTGAGAGCCTATCAAAATCGTTAGAGCCATTAAACTTCAAAAACTTAAAAAAAAAATTACTTTTAATTATAAATTCTTAAATATTAAATTTAGATAAATTATGTCAAGGCAAAGCTATTATCATTTAAAAATACCTTTCAAACGACATATAGCACGTTTCTGTAGCTTTAGTCGTTTAGAAGTTATGGGCGCGGGAAATCAGGCTTTTTTAGCTGTTTTCCCGCCAAACTAGCGGGAAACCCAAAAAAATCGACATACAGCAGACAGACAGACAAACAGACACACAGACACACGGACAAACAACAGGACAAACGTTTTCATTTCGGAAAGGCCGTTAAAATCTTGTTTATTGAATATCTTTTGAACGGAGGATCAGGATGATCGAGGTGTCATTCGACGCGTATTTAAAGCTAGATACGGGTTTTTGCTCCACCGGCCCCTATGGCTCCCATTTTCAAAATTTTCAATTTCGCTCCTTCACTCTAATTTCTCCGTTTTTGAAAAATCTTAGTATGCAGTTTCAAAGAGGTTTACAAGACCTTTCGATCAAGATATAAATGGTTCTGATCGGACTATTGTAGCAGATTTTTAATTATACGGCTGTATATAGTAGTCTCCTTGCGCACCACAGTCTCGGTGCTCATCGTCACTACGTGGACTACCGTCCACAGTGATAATAATTTATACATATATCTCAATATATTTTGACTATAGTCAATGCATACAAGCAATTGGCAAATAAATTAGGTTCACAACTAAAATAAAAAAATGTAAAATTTTAAATAAAATAAACAAATTTGATATGAGATTTTGTGAGTATTTAACCCCTTCCGATCTTGCATAAACAAATTACTCCGTCCGCGCAGACCACTAGGCTAAAACCATAGCTGCAGCTCTTGCGACGATTTGTATGCTATATATAGTATAGTGCTTCATTTTGAGAATACAAACTCGATTTTCTTCAGAATAAGGAACTTAAGAAGCGTGTGGGAAGTGTACAGCATGATGACACTGAATTCTTCTTCTAATTATTTAACTCAAAATCTTTTGGTACCGGGTATCTCACAATCGAGCTAGCTTTCAAGCTTTCTTACTTGTTTCAAACTGTACACAATATCCCAAGGTATACCAAACCGATTCCTTGAAGCAAGACCGAAAAAAGCGCACCAAGTTCGGTCGAATGTGAAAGTTTTGCTGACAGTTTTCTTCGATTGCAGGGGCGTGGTGCATCATGAGTCCTTGCCACAGGGTAGAACGGTCAATAAGAAATATTACCTGCAAGTTATGCGCGAAGAAATCCGCCAGAAACGTCCGGATTTGTGGAAGAACAAAAATTGGCTTGTGCACCACGATAACGCCTCTGCGTTATCGCAGGTGCCGCAGCCACCGTATTCCCCAAATCTGGCCCCCTGTGACTTTATCTTGTTCCCTAAACTGAAGAGGCCCATGAAAGGACGACGGTACGCTACGCTTGACGAGATAAAGACGGCATCGAAGGAGGAGCTAAACAAGATAAAAAAAATTCTTTTTTGAGGTGCTTCGAAGATTGGAAAAACCGTTGGCACGAGTGTAAATATTTCATGGGGATTACTTTGAAGGGGACATGAATAAATAAATAATTTAAAAAAAACTGTAGCTTTCCTACTTGTTTGTATCGTTCGCGATGCATTTTCTACAAATAATATCGAAACGAAAAGTCCCGAAAGCTTGTATTTTAGAATACAAATAGTACTGTAAAAATACGATCAGCGTCTCCAGCCGAGTCGATTTAGCCATGTCCGTCTTTCTATCTGTAATTATATAAATAAAAAATATATACAAATTAGGGGCTAGTTTCTGGCCTTACTGTTAAAGTGCCTGATAGTTATCTGTCCGGAAAAGTTTGAACCTAAGACAAAATAAGATTAGAAAATAAAAATTATTTTTTGGAATTTGTTGGGTTTCAACCCGGACCGACCTTTCAAATCAAACTATTGCGTGCACGCAGACCACTACACTGCACACATGACTGTCATACTAAAAAGTACTTAATTCTTAAAATTATGGAGATTTTGTTGTATGTGCGTCGAAGAGCATGATCGTATTGTAGTCTTATGGGGCGTAGTTTCTGCACTTGCGTTAAAACACAGAAGGGATTTTGTAACACTATCTCACAGTCGAAAGCTTGCAGCAGCTTGCCGATTTCGAAACTAATTAAATAATTTCTTATTGCTAATTATTTTTATACCCTTGCTTAGGGTATTTTGCCATGATATTTGCAACGCAGTGAAGGAGGCATCTCCGACCTTATAAAGTATATATATTCTTGATCAGCATCACCAGCCGAGTCGATCTAGCCATGTCCGTCTGTATGTCCGTCTATCCGTCTGTCCATCTGTCTGTCTGTCGGTTTCTACGCGAACTAGTCTCTCAGTTTTTAAGCTTTCGAGCTGAAATTTTAAGCACAGTCTTATTTCTTTATACGGCTATGATACAGGGCACAAGTTTTCATTAATTAGCTACTTCATTAGAATCTTGAAAGAGACAACTATATGTCTTTTTTGGTTCGGATTTTTTTTCGTACTGCGACTACGGACAGACTAATTTAAAAGGTAAACAATAACAATGGCCAGAATTCGCAGTACATAATTATCAATTTCTGAAGTCCTCGTGCGAAACACTCCTGCAGAAATTAATATGAAAGCCCTTACACTGATTATTACATCCGGTCGTGTACATAGATTTAGTTAATTCATAATAATTACACAATTTCACGGCGGAAAACCCATGCCACCCAAAACTTATTTATTTTGTGTATTTATCTTGCTTTTGTGCAGTATAGTTGCTAAAAATTATGGCAAGCCTTCAGCAAAAACCAATATATTCTGTGAGACCGTTTTGTCTAATGATACATTAATATACTTTTTAGATACAATTTAATGAATTACAGACGGTATATTCTATCGAGCTGATATTTTTGTCTGGTATTTTTTCGATAAACCGATAAGTTTTTCAATTAATGAGCAATTAAAGTATTAAATCTCTCATTGAAAGTGCCGTATAGTCGTCTTGCTCGCACTTAGGCAAAACCCTATGGTTGCTGTCAAACTTCTAATTAATGCGCCAATTAATGAAGTTTTTAATACAGTGTCATAATGCTATTAGCACCTAGAATATACAGTGGTCATAGACTTAAGCCACAAGACTTCAACCAAGAATTTTAACGAAAATTAAGAAAAGTTTTTATTTCACAGCTCCAATTTTTTGTGTCACATTAGTTATATATAACGAAAAACTTTAAAAA
Organism: Drosophila lacteicornis; assembly: GCA_008044355.1. Taxonomy (NCBI): domain Eukaryota; kingdom Metazoa; phylum Arthropoda; class Insecta; order Diptera; family Drosophilidae; genus Drosophila; species Drosophila lacteicornis. The sequence continues at coordinate 12,488 of VNKF01002179.1, forward strand.
TCTGAGACCATCTCTAAAAGGTCCTGCTCACATACTTAAGCCACTTGGAAAAAAAGGGTTGAAAAAGTTAAAATTTGTCCAATATTCCTTATACTTTTAATAAATTTACTTTAATATTGAGTGGGATGACCTTTCTGCTTAAGAAGAGCGGAGCAACGCTTTTGCATTGAATCCACAAGACGTGCGCACTGTTGAGGGGTGATTTTCTTCCACTCTTCTTGCAAAATTAGCCACAAATCGTTTTTATTTGCTGGTTTTTTTTGGCCAACGACTTGTTTAAGAATTCCCCACAAATTCTCTATCGGGTTCAAGTCGGGGCTCTACGGTGGCCATTGCAAAACATTAATTGCCTCTTGGTTAAGCCACGACTTGACTATCTTGCTGGAGTGTTTCGGGTCGTTGTCCTGTTGAAATATCCATGCAAGTGGCAAATTATCGGCATATTCTCCAGATAAATTGTTAATAAGGATGTCCTTGTACATTTCGCCGT
>VNKF01002184.1:0-31593 GCA_008044355.1 Drosophila lacteicornis
TGTGTATCCGCCAGATAGCCGTACATTCGGCTGCTACACGTGTTGCGTCGCTCAGTCACCGCTACCCATGCTCATGTCCAACTCAATAGTTAATAGCAGCTACCTGTCAGGTATATTTACTTGTGGCTCTGCTCCGCTCAGCTCGGCGCGGTTCAGGTTCAGTCTCAGCTCGGCTCATCGCAGTCCCGCTCTCGTCCACTCAGTCAGTACCGCCGAACCTGTCGTCGCCGCCGCTCAGTGCTCGCTCGTATCTGGACTTGAATGTTTTCAGTTTAATTTTTTTCGCGTGTGTGAGAACGTAATTTCCATGAATTTTGCGCTATTGAATCGAAATTGATGACGGTTCGAGTGCCCCAATGATTGCCATTTCGCCGTGTGGCAATTGCTCTTTATGGAGCATTCAAATGAGCTTTTTGGAGCGGAGTTACGTCTGTGATTACGAGCTCCAGTTTTGATTGTAGTGTCGTGCTGCCCCGAAAAAAATCAGAAGCCAGTCTGAATACAAATTAAAAAATTATCTACTTCCTAACCAGTGATGAATGAATGTCGTCGGTTCAACCTTAAGCTTGCCAAAAGAAGCTGAAAGATGCCTAAATGCTAACGAACTGTTTACTGTGAACAAGTAAATATTTAAAAATATACTGCATGCGGAAATATTCATGAAAAGTGTGCGTGTTCGTTACTTGGAACTATTTCTATAGACACCCCGTGGCATTGGATGGTAAATTAATTTATTTTATATAGCTGGGAGTATATTTTAAAGAGAATTAATTAGAAGAATATATACTGAACGATTTACTTACTCACTTTCTGAAAACTATAGTTTCTTTCCACACTCCCTATCATTTCTTTAAGAAATATTCTAACTATCTTCTGGCTGTTGTGGTTGAAAAACAGCTAAGAAACCGATAAGTTGGTAGTAGAAAAAAATTAATGCAGACTGGCAAATAGACTTTTGCACCTGTGTCACCAAAGAAGAAGTTCTATCAAAGTTAACTTTAAAGTTCAAGATGCAAACACCTGGCATGAGTATTGCTTTTAATTCGCTTCCAACGATCTCAGTTATCCAAGATTATTCAGGTAGCATCCCCCTATTTTCATTGCCATTTTGGCTCTATTCGATTGCGAAAGCGGCAAATCTAATGCCAATAAAGGGGGGAGGGTGGAGTCCATTCAGTTGCTAATGATTCTGATAATTGCCATTGTGCGAAAGCAAAAGCAAAAGCAAAGCTTTTGTTGTGCAATTTGGGGGACTGAACGGGATGGGGGGTACTTGACGTTTACTAGAGTTTTGTTAAGTACGGATTATGATTGCGATTATGATTGCCAGCGACTCGATGCTGATGCAATTAACGAGCGGCAAGGGCAGCACGAAGCGTTTATGCAAATCATGGGCCAACACGGTCCTGAGCAATTATTGAATCGAGTTTGCGGTTGAAGCCTGCCACTGAGCCACTACCGAGTGGAGTATCTGTGTATCCGAGCTGGCGAGTATCTGTCTATCTGCCGGCATATCTTTTTATGCTCTTGACCCAGTGGCAGAGTGTCAAAGCGGGCCTTTATTAACGCAATTTCTTGGCTAATCTGCCGCGTAAACCAGTCCAATAAAAAGAGTAGCAAGAAATTAAGGCTAGCCTTGGCTAGCGAAGCTAAGAATACCCTGGCAATATGGTAAATTGCTTATAAATAAATTCTTCTAAATTACTAGAAAATGAAAAAAGAATGAATATTTCAGTTTAAGGAATCAGAAAAGGAATTTTGTGTAGAATGTGAATGGGGTCATTACCTGGNTATCAGAAAATATAGGAAGATTGTATCTTTTATTTTAAAGAATCGGATGAGGAATTTTTTGTAGAAACTAAGTTAGTAAATAGGGTCATTGCCTGGCTAACCTTAAGATTGTAATACCCTAAACTAAAGGGTACTAGAAACATTGTCCACCTGCCATGCCATGATCTTTAGACGAATGTAATTACCCAAAGCTAAATGCAATTTGGAGAGCCATAATGTTGGAACGTGTTTTCGGTACAAATCTAGTTGGATCGGAGTCGGGAGGAATCCGGCGATGTGTGATCCACTAACACGAAAAACGGAACTGGAACTGCGACTGCCATCGCCGTCGCATCGCATCACATCGCATCGCATCGCAGATGTGACAATTGTTTGAGAAACCGCGCTGCTCCGCTGGAAATTCGCCCCGAATAGGAGGGGAATCAGTGAAGCGACGGATATATAGTTGGGGCGTGGCACGGCGAGATTTTGCAGTGGTCCGTGTCCCCACAGCGGACGACGGCTTTAATTACACTCGATTGGCAATCAATAAGAGCCAATCAGTGCCATACAGACACGCTCGAACTTTTACTTGTGTCGCACGAGTTTCAATTCAATTTGCACATAATTTTACATAATCTTCGCCTCGGCGAGAAACTATGTCAAGTCGAGCAGTTAGCCAAGTGCGAGTAAGTATCTAGCAGATACTCATTGTTGTTTTTACTTTCGTTGGTGGCGGCTGGCTGTCAGAAGCAGAAGAAATGAGCGAGGCCCATCTGGTTTTTACTTTCCTTTTATGCCAGGCCAAGCGCGGACTTTCAATTACTTCAAGCTGCCAAGATTGAGATACAGATACGCCGCTTTAGATACACCCCGAAGAGCGAGCCAATTGCGATTATCCCCTAGATTCTGTAAATGAATCGCTGCCGCTGCTGCTGTGGCATTTGATTAGATTCGGTCTCCCTGGCGGATGATCTCCTAATTAGCCACGCAGTTGGCTGGTAATTAGTGCTGCCCCTTGCTTTATTTTGAATGGAAATTACTCTGTTTATCGTTTGTTTGGTGACATTTCTGCCTCGGGTTGAGGTTCAGTTTCAGCCTTTTAATGGCCGTTCGAAACGCTGTCCGCTTGGACTTTCGCCCTGGCAAAGGTCACCCACGTGTGCTCCCTACAAATTGGATTCGAAATTAATCACAGTCGCCATGTAATTGTCGTTAAGCCGGGGGAATTTTATTAGTTAAAGGTCGTTGTTCATAGAGAAAAAAAGGGAAACAATACAATACATAAATCATAAACCTTTAAAAAATATTATGAATGAATTTAGGGAAATTATACCTTGCATTTTATTTATATCCTTTAATTTGATATTTATTCTCTGTACATTAAAGAAACCATTAAAGTATCTATCCAATCTCAAGCTAATACGCATTTATTTATTACAAAAAGCTCAACTACTTTAACCTTCACAAACTGATTGATCTTGGACGTTCTTCGTCTTGTAATTTTCCTATGACAGTAGCTTTTTATGTTATTTTGTTCATCCATTTGCTTTTCCATTAAAAATAATGATTCTTGATGTTTCCTTGGAAGTGAACCCTTGATAACTTCAAGTAAAAACTTTATGGCCAGAGAGCAAACTTGGCCAGCTGAGTTCTGTGCGCGGATTGTGGTTGGGTTCCCTGAGGTCGGGGCGCGGGCCTAAATGGCGAGTTAATGTTCGCTTTGGCTTTGGTCAGCGGCAGTTGTATCTTTCTGTGGTTACGCCCGGCTGAGTTCTGGTGGTGCTGATGTTGCCGGTGGCACTGCTCTATGTACTATATATGTGGCCCTCGTCAGAACCTTTATCAAGTGTCATACTTTTTGCCCCCATCCCCGGGCACTTGTCGCCGTTCGATCTGAGTGCACAAAGAAAAGCAGCCACGGCTGTGTACCAGTACGGGTACAGGCTTGAGTTCGGATTCGGGTTCGGGTTCGGGTACTTTGGTGCTTTCCTTGGCAACACTTGTACTCGCACTCTTACCTGTTAATAACTTGTAACTTGATGCATCGCCGGATCGCGTCCCTTGGGCTCGTCTCACTGGACTGACTTTCGGAGTCTTCGCCAACGGTCGAGCGATCTTGCAGAGAAAGAAATATTTGGGGTGTTCACAAAGCTGGAAAACTGGGAAAACTTTATTAAAACTTGGGATAAATACATGTTTTGCAATTGTTAAAATGTGAAAAATTCAAGGAAACCTTTATTTTTTTATCCCTAACTCCCTGGTCATAAGCTCGCTATTAAACATTACATTTTATTTTTTGTATTTAGTACCCAAGTTTTCTCTCTGTGCACTACCTGTTCCGCCCCGTCTCTCCGCAGTTTGTATAGGTGTGTGTATCTGTAATCTGTGAGAGTGGACTTGGCACTTGCGCTCGGCTGAAGACAAAAGTATCTGAAGGCATGCACATCTCTCCGCCGCTCTATCTGCGGCTGTATCTCTATCTGCAGCATGCAAAAATGCAAATCTAAGGCGCCACATTTGTTTGCAAAATGTTCAATAATAAACAAGCGGAGACGCCGCCGTCATCCACTTTGTGGTGCCTTCATTTGGACGAAGACGCCATAAACATTTCGTTACCCGGTACTCGTTAAGGGGCGACTGTTTGATGATAAACATTGGCGGGATGAAGTAATTTGATCGGAACCTAGGGGATTTCGGGAAATAAAAGGATTTTGTTTTATTTCTTTTAATAACAAAACTGCATTTATTTGAAATATTTCACTTAGATAATAAGGTATTTAATTTAAATACTTCCACATTTATTTGCTACCAGTATTTTATGGCTTTTTAAATATTAAACACTTTATTTCTGTGCAGTTGTATTATTTAACCATATTTAACGGAAATACTTTCCCCATTTCAGTACTGGATATTATTTTAGTCCAACTCTCGTTGAAGCCCCCACCTGTAATATCTGTTTATGACTGCGCTGTAAATGAACGAAAATTTGTATAAATAAAGATACAGATAAAGGCCTCTTTTGGCCTGTTTTGCTGGTCACCGAACTCTCGATCGCATGTTAAGAGTTGATTTTGTTTTCTTCTCCCGCCACTTTTTGCTCATTTATGCAAGCATGCATAATTATTTGCAAATATGCATTTCTTCAGGTGATTGTGATAAGGTTCGCTCTCCACTTGGCTAAGATAAATGTGTGCCATTGTGCCGATAAGAGGTTTGACTCTTGATGCCAGCAGTCATTAATATAATGGCACAACCTTAATAATCAAACTGTTTTGAGTTTGAGTTGAGTCATCGGGCCATCGGAGTTCGTTCCAGCCAGCGGAGCTAAATATAAATGCCAATCGGCGAACACATTTATGCACTTGGCTTAATTAATGTTTATTAGTCGCATATATTTGCTTAATTTGTGTTGCCAAGGCTCGGAGACGGTAGCCAAACTTATGAGGGGAATCGATTTGTATAATTATAAATGTCTTTAAGGCATTTATTTATCTTCCTCTTTAAAGACAAATTGACAGATTCATATGAAATAGTTGAGGGTTGCCATTTTTTTACTTTTATGGAGCTTTAATGGAGGAACTGAAACAAGTTCTCAGTCATATCATTTCCATTTTAAAAATAAATCAACATATTTATTGGAAAATGTTGCCGGTTTTAGTTATTTTATTGACATTTTTGCACTTATTTTGTACAGTTCTTTATTAATTCATATACCTAAAAAAATATATAATATATTTCCATAAAAATAAATAAATAAAAGAATTAATTTAAATACGAGATATTTATTTGGTTCAGTGCTTAAATATTTTAAAGCTTACAAAATTTCAGTTAAAATAAAAAAAATGTTACAACATGTTTACGCTCCTTTTAGTCTTTGTTTTTAGCTATTAAAAAGATTTGTGACATTTCTAAATATTTCTCATCAATTAATGGCTTGCTGCCAATGGGTAGAGCAACTAAAAAGTTCTTGTGACATTTAAAAAAATCGATGATCAATTTCTAGTGGGCTGCCAATGGGTTAAGCAATGGCATTGGAACGCTAAATATATTTCCCCCACGAGAAATTCATTTTCAGGTCAATAAAATAAGTTGGGAAACCGAAAGCCCAGCAACTGATAGCGCTGTGTGTCTTTCATTTTATTTTTTGTCTTCTTGCGTTTATTTATTGTATTTATTTTTTGCCCTGTTCATATTGAAACAGTTGTTTTTACGACTTTGTTTCAGGGGCCTCTCTCGCGCGCTCATTGTTGTCAACTTTCAGATGTTTTCTCTGCCAGTGACTGATAAACACAGACCCAGTCAAGTGAAATTTCGACAGCGAAACAGTCACCTGTCTAGAGCAAAATGATTTGCTCTGATTTGTGTAGAATTGACTAACAATGGGCGAGTGCAGAATTTTCGGAGACAATGTCATAATCATATCCATAGTCCATGACATAATGGGCCGATCAGTATGCGGTAGAATGGCCAGGGGGCTTTCACTTTCACAGGCCTCGCGATTTTTGTAGCAACTTTTCACTTTCCGTTCAGCGGACCTTACACATATTGTTCTCTCTTAACAATTCGATTCGCATGCAAATCAAAACAAAGTCAACCCGCCAGCAAATCTCCCATATGAATCATTTCGTTAGAAAAAACAACAGCGGATATAATGCGTATTTCGTATTTTTATACGATTTCTGGGCTTCGTGTGAACTCCGCAGTCGCAGGCGGAGTTTGGCTTTGATGATATTTTGATTATTTCCACGAATTTTACTTAAAGCTCTGGGGGTAAAAACTTGAAGATTTATTTGAATATTACTTTTTAAATGTTATAAATTATTTTTTATTATCATTATAAATAGACTCGTTCTTCTACAATTAAATGAAAAATATATAAATGATAAAGTATAAACAATTTAACAGAACTTTAACCTTTTTAGTTTAAATATTACCCGAAGGTAGGAATAACGTTCATATTTAAATTTTAGTTTAATGGAAAAATACTTTATAATTGTTAAATATTGTATGGATATATTTAAGGACTTACTAAAAATTATTTTAGAGCTTTTAACGGGTATGAAGTTCCTTTTGGAATATTTTTCTCTGTATTTTAAAATAAGTTACCCTAGTTCTTGTGTTATTTACTTCTTATTGTTAACAAATGACAACGTGTACCCGAACCAATCCTAGATTTATATCATTAGCCTTGAATCTATATTTCAGTTGAAAGAGATTTATGGGACACGCCCAAATAAAAGGTTCCCGATCCCCACATGGGAGCGATCTCTTCCACAGAACTGCGTGGCTTTTTCATTGACAAATTTTGGCTGACATTGTTCTTTTGTTATCTCTTTATTTCTATCCGTCAGATCTGATCGATGAGCAGCAGCTACAAGCCCCGAGGCAGCGACGAGGCCCTTGCCGAGCAGCTGAGCTTAGCCCGAAATCGGACCGGAACCGGAAGTGGCGCCCAGGCCACGCCCACCTATCGTCACATATCCGGCGCCATGGCAACCCTGCCGCGCCACGATAACACCCATCAGAGTCACAATGCTGACAACTCAGCCCGCCTACGCACCGATTCCACGGCCACGTCGAGGACCTGCGTCTACATTGGCGGAGAGCCAGCGGGAGGAGCAGGAACAGAACAGAACAGTGGGACAGGGAACGGCCACATCTCGGTGACCCTGGACCGCCGACAGCCGCAGCGTATGTCCTGGCTGAATATGCGTCGGGCCAAGGCCAATGAGGCGGACCCGCCCGCCGTCACACCGTCGCCACAGACGACGCGCAGCTGCATTTCCACGGTATCCAGCGTGGTGGACAGCGGAGGCGGACGCACCACAGCCACCTCCGGCCGGATCAGCTCCAGCGGCATCGTCACCCTCAGCGGAAGCAACAACACGCTGTCAGAGATCCAGGGCGGCTACCACGACTTGGAACACGATGCGGTGTCCAAGAACTACTCCGTATCGGCCTCCGTCCACAACATCACCACGGCCAGCAATGCCAAGCTTCTGCCCGCCGTCGAGGATGAGTCCAACCAACAGGTGAGTGTTCCGAGAAACCAAGGGGAAGTGGGAAAACGAAACTACAAATTGGGTTAATTGGGAAATGAAGATCACTTTACGAGTGCGCTTTATTGATACCTATTTTATGGCATTGCAGCTAAAGAAGTTTTAATTAGCTAAAATTGATACAGAGAAAATTGTAATGAAAGCGTGTTAGCGGTCGGAAATTTATTCCGTAATAATATGGGCAATGGAAGAGGGAAGAAGAAACGAAGGAGAAAAGTGCATAAAATATTATTAATAATACTAGGTTGGGTACCTATACTAGATGGCTACATTTGGTAATATTTGTCATGTCCGACAAACTATTATTGAGATAAAAGCTAGATATAATTTGTAGACTTTTTTCCTTAGACTTATAGATCTTAATTCTAATCAGATCTCAAGAGGCGAGTTCTACGATATTTTTATATCTCGTATATTTATTATTTAATTCCATGATATAAGTTCCTAAACGTCCCTTTAAAATATGTATTTCTAAAGGACCAGCCGAAGTTCTAATCACGGCGAAAATCGGATTATTTATTCCTTCATTTCATAAAAATACCCAAGATTCGCAATTCTCTGAATCGCCAGATTGCTTGATTAGAAGAAACAACCAGTATTTCTGATAAACTACAAAAATATAAATGAATCGTTACTATGCGATAATTTAAAAAAGGCTTCCAACTGAAACTTGAGCTCTGAAGGCAGCCAGCCATGTCTTTGATGTCGTAGCCTGGCCATCGCAATTAAAATTTATATTTATTAGCAGGTTTGAGATTCATTTAGCATTCCGATAGATTGAACTTTCAAAAAAGTAGTTCATCTTCGGAGCCAGAGCCAGAGTCGTAGCTCGTGTATGCAATTTATTCCGGCTCCCAATCGAGTGGCGGTCTTACCTGTTTTGGCTTTTCAGAAGTTATCTGCCAAGATCTTTCAAGTTGAACCCCTTTTGTTCAATGTTACGGGTTAGCCAGAAGCGATTTTGATTCATCTTCCCCTCGAGATTTCTGTGAGAATAAATAAGTAAGAATGTGAATGAAAATGAGAATGACGATGATGATGATGATGGGTTATTCTCGGCCCAGCCTGACTTTTGCTTATCACCAGGCGAGTTGAGGTGAATCTTCTGAATGAGTTTCGGTGATTCCGGCTATCGATTGCTCACGAGTCGCTGTAAATTTAATGTCTCCCCGCTTAATAATGCTGAAAATATTCGAAGTGAATTTGAGTACGTGCTGGAGGTCTCAAGAGAATTTTACATTTTTGTTTGTCTGGCGCGAATTGATCGATTTGTCTAAGCCATTGCAATCGGTTACGTGAGCGATATGAAAACACTTCCGTACACTGCAGAAAAATATCTTTAATGATTATAATTGATTTTGGTATTATTTTATAAGCATTTTCAGATTTTTTCTGATAGAGTAACATTAATAAATATTATCGGAATTTTACCTTTGAAGCCTTTATTGTCAAAAATAATTTTTTTTATGTTTGTATACTCTCCAATCACAATATACCTTAAAAGTATACCTTTTAATAATTTCTCTCGAGCGCATACTTTTACCCGCTCACTGTTACATCTTCTAGAGTTAAAACGCGTTAATTTTCGCGCTATTTGTTTGTTTTCTTCTCCTTTGTTTGCGGATCTTCGATTCGAAGTGTTTGAATAGTTTCCGAGATGAGGATTACACAAACTCTCAGCAGTTGCAGCACCCGAGAAGAAGGCGTGGCCCTGGGCAACCTTCAAACACCTGAGGCGCTTTTGTTATTGAATTTATAACCTGGCAGGGAGTGCAGCTGAGCTGGTCTATATTCAAAAAACGATCCTCCGGTGTTAATAGTCTAATAGTCATTGTTTATAGGGTTGTCGGAGCAGCGGCAACATCATAAACACGATCATAAAACTAGTTTCGGCATCGCATTTGTCTCCTATTTGGGTTAGTAAGGCGGCAATCACCGGACTGGATCGGATCGCACCGGACCGGATAGGGCCCAGCTGGCCATTGTCTTTCGCCTCGGCAATCCGCCCGATTGCTCCCGCAATTGGCACCCATTCGGGCCGGGTTCTCTGCAAGTGCAAGTGCAAGTGCCAAGTCCAGTCCGGATGCTAATTGGCCTTAATTAGTTGATCACACGATACTAGGTTTTATTCGTGCAGCTAATTGAATTGAGAACAGCCTCTAGAGACCTATATTTAAATGCTTGAGGAAAAGTGAAAATAGTTAGTCAGATAGATCATTGCCACGATTATTACTTTGAATTTTAAAGTAATGCACTATTAGAGACGCTTAGTGGCCCATTTTGGTAATGTATTAATATTTAAGGCGGTTAAAATTGAGGGTGATTAGGTAGAAAAAAGATTATTTTTATTATACCTTATTTATAGGTTGTATATTTTTAAAACAACAAACTTATTTTTAATTCAGTTATATATGTAATATTAAAAATGAAAAAATTTCCTAAAAAACATTCAATATATTTTCTGATTTTAATAGAAAGCGACTTGTGATCTGTTTCGAGAATATCTTAGTTTGGAAAGGCTTAAAATAGGAGATCTTTATTATTTTACTTTAGTTTCTTGGGTATATCTTGGAGGTATATCTACTCTGTATTCCAGAAGTAAAATGTAAAGAGTCACCCTCAAAGTAGGCTGTGTTTTCATTCAGATACAACTGAGAAAGACAGTTTGAAAAAGCGTTGCATAATTTTGAGAGCAATAAGTTTGTGGCCTAAGTCTTTTGTTATTTTAATAAGAAAAGATTTATGGCACAACTTAAATTAAGCTGTTATGTCAGCTTGGTTAAATCAAAATTAATTTATGAGTCTAAACGATTTAATTTGATTATAAAAATCGTTATAAATCGTTCTGTTAAATGCTTGTAAGCTTAAAAATAATAGAGATATTTGTAATGTTGAGTAGGAACTATCTATTAATAAAATCCCACTGATCGGTAGGAAATGAATTTGAATTATTTTATGCCAAATGCATTCCCTAATTGGCTTGCAAATTTGTGGGCAGTAACACTATTAATGGCGGAAAAAAACTCAGCTGGAATAATTATTTGCTTCCAGCATTTCGCATTTATTGACCAATTTCATGGTCCCTCGGCCTGAACCGTATCTGCCACTGTCTGCCTGTCCGGCTAATTCCCAGTCAGCTGGCCGTTCGCATATTTGTTTGCTTATTTTTACTTTTAACTTGCGACTTTTCGAATGTGCAATTTGCTTACCACAATCGATTTTACCTTTATTTTTTTCTCTTCTTTTTTTTTGGGCGCATGCGAGTGGCCAAAAGCCAAGACTCAAAACCGAATACCGAATACCGAATACCGAAGCCCAAGCCCAAGCCCATATGCATGTTTCTCGAGTTGTTCAGTTACTTCATCTCTTATGTTATTTCGTTTCCAATTCGCTGATTAACAAGTTCAACAAAACACGGCGGCAGCCAAAAAAAACTAAACAAAAAAATAAGACTACAATGTTGCAGTTACTTTCGGCGCAAATTCGGCAGTGGCAAGACGCACGTTTCGGCCATAAAAAAGAAATGGGAAACCGAAGTGACGTCACTTGATTGCACTCGAAACTGGTTGGATGCAACCAAACAATAATTGCAGACTATTAGAATTGCGTCGACTGTTCGGGGAATTTTCTTAAAAATAAACCGAAAAGAAGCAGCCAGTGAAAGTGGGTATCGCCTCAGAATTCCCTTGAATCTGTGGAAATACGAACCGAGCGAGTCCACGGTACACTGCGCTACCGGGTTTGGGTGTAACGGAGCCCATTTGACGAGTTAGCGATATCACATGGCTCCATGACTTCTCCTTTCACTGGCCACCGATTAAAGCGACGCAATCCGAGAGTCATAAAACAATAGCCCCGATATAGAGTACTTCGTGGAACGAGTACCATGGGTACTATGCTCCAGTGCCCAGATCCCCGTTGGGTGGGTCAAAGAGATTGTCGAGGCGACGCGTCGCTTATTCAACAGAAAGACACTGCAGACAATAGCCTTATTTCGGACACCTTTTGTGGCCATCTCAGCATTGTGGGGACATTTTCACACTCCAGTTTCAGGCGGGTAATTATTGTGCAGCCTATACGAGGCCTTTCCATTCTGAAGCCCGTACAATCATCAAATCAATTCTTGATATCTCGATAGAAGCAATTCCAAGCCCGGAGAAACTCAATTTAATTGGCGGCAGCCCACGCTTTTACTTTTGGCTTTTCATATTTCATATATTTATACGCTTTAACGGCCACTTTAGACCTCATTCCATATGCCGGGCACAAACGCAACCGTCAAAAAGCCAAAATCAAGCCATTATTTATGCTAAATGTGTGGAAGTTCTTGATGCGATCATCGTCGGGCCAATGGGAAAGTTGCCGTTTTTATTATTTATTTGAACTTCCGCTTGATATGGCAGAACTTTTATGCCAAATATAAATCCTAACTGCCCAATAGTAATATTTGAATTTTCCATTAGCGCCCATTCTGTCCACCTATTTTGCCGTTTGACTTGCCAAGCGCTAGCGCGATAATTTTTTTCTCATTCCCCATTTTTTATCTTACAGTGAGCAATGTTAATTAAGCGCCAGTTTCGCTCGCATGCTTACATAATAATTAGAAAACGCCGCGCTCTTCTCTCTTTCTGAGCCAAAGAACGTGTTAAAACGAAATTTAATTTAAGTATGAGAAGCGGCCCAAAGAGCCACGACTAATAGACGGTTTCTGCTCTTTGTGGTGGCCATTTCCTGCTGTGCAGAAGACAGGTTAATTATGCAGATGTATCCCGGGACCTGGGAACGCGGCCCGAGGGCGTCACTCATTAGGCAATAGAAATGGAATCACCTCCAGCCAGCATCTTGGGTTGCCGTGCCCGTGCCCTGTTCTCTTTCATTCTTTATTTTTTATTTCAATTACCCCACGTGGGCGCGAGCGAGCTTGAAATGTTGAGAACATTCAATAAAACCTGTGATGATTAAATTCCCAAAAGAAAACTGGGGTGCACTTCGAAAAATAAGGTGTCTTACAAAAAGTAAAATAATTATATTTCAAGAAATGAGATAAGAGGTTATGGTAGATGGGAAATTATGACAAAATGGTTTTTCATGCATAGGAAATTTTTTAACTGCGAATAATATTGAGAAAATAGATTATAGCCCGGATTATTCTAGGTAAAATCTTTAAACTTTTTTATATCATTTTAAGAAAAGAGATTAAAAACGAAGAGGAATTGTAATCATCACTTTTAACATAAAAGTAGAAGCAAGTGATACTAGCGCAATCTAAGAGTGTAATTTTAATGAAGAAGATGTTTGGATCTAACATACGTTTTCTTTCTGTGCGCCTGTAGAAGCATGCATATATTTCCAAAGAAACCCAGTGAGGCGTAGCGCGCAAAGCTTCACATATTCAGCGAAGAGAGGAGGCGTTCGCCAACTTTGCGCAGCCACTGTGCATAGAAAGCCACGCTTTGGTGCCGTCGCTGCTTTGTGCTGCTGCTGCTGCTGCTGCTGGCGCTGCGAAGTCCACAGCAACTGCCACTGCCGCCGGCTACGTCAGTCGTCAGTTCTGCATTAATGAGAGAGCAGTTAGGTACGCTCGCTCGCACGCTCCGTGTGGTCGCCCCCCTACGTAACCAAGCGTCAGCCTGAGTCAGCCATCCAGTCGCTCCAGATGGAAACGTTGTTGGGGGAAAAATCAAGCGGAGAGAGATGCCAAATCAAAGTAAACTTATTGGGGAAAACTCGTTTGGCCATCTCGGCAGCAGCTCTCTCATTCGATTTTGATTTTCCCCCCAAATCAGATGCGTCTTCTGCGCAGTCGCAACTCGGCGCTGCTGCGATGCGCTTCGGAAACGCTTACCGTGCTCCAGCTTAGGAAAGCCATTAACTAGCTGAAAATAAAAAGAAAAGCCCAGGCAGGAAAATAGAAACCCAGTGCGATCGTGAAAATGCAAAAGTGTGAAGTGAATCGCGTGTCCAATGAGTTCTGTAGCAAGAAATGTAATTGAATTCCGGGCAACCCGTAACCACAAACGCCAGCTCTATAGGCTATGGGAGGAACTCCTCCGTATAATAATCCCCATAACAACTGTCATTGATATGCGTTGGCGATTTGCGCGAAATGGAAAAAATGAAAATAAAACAATAACAAAAAGCAAACCAAAATACCATATATGAAATAAAAACAAAACGAGAGAGCAAGGCATTCAATAAGCGGTTCAGGGCCAGGCTCCGAAGGTGTTGCCAATTTATTTTAAAAGTCTGCGCTTTTTGTTGCCTTGCTGTCGTTGTCGTCACGTGATAACTTGTTCGTTCCACTTGCATAAAAATATTGTTTTCTTGACACACAAATGCAAGTGGAGGCCTTAATTAGCATGATGTTTTCAAAAATAAACACAAATAAATATTAGCTGTCGCTAATTGTAAACGATTTATTTTCAAGTGCAGCAGTGCAATTAAAATTCCGCCCTCCCTTTTCCACACCAATTTAGCTGGCAAAGGAAACAAACCTCGCAGTAATACACAAAAGCACAAAAACCAGTCGAATAAATCCAAAGAAAATCCGATTTGTATGCACCGACCGACAAATGCAAGAAAATGACAAGTTCTTCTGCACCTACAAGCAATACAAAGTCTGTCCCAAGATGGAAATACCAACGACAAAGTATCTAGCCGACTATCTGTACGTGGTGCACGAGGATGTGCCCTTCCGATACTATCGAAAAGTAAGTGGGGAATTTATAGGGGGGAGGGCATCATGCATGATATGCCATATGATATTATATGCCCCTATAACGCTCGTCATCTGCACGCTCATAAACTCCGAATGCCGCTTGGCTGGGCGATATATACTGTGTGTGTATATATAAGCGAGCTATTTTTTGTTTACATTTTCACTGTGCGGTTTTCGCTTTATTAACTGCGTTTACCTGGGCGTCACGTTGTTACCGCTCCACCGTTGGGATGCTGATGCTAGCCGATGTCGGCAGTTACCGCCGCTCTCTTGAATGAATTTCACTTAAAAGCACTCGGCTGGCTAACGATTAGTGGTACCCTGTAGGGGAACAAAGGGTTCTGGGAAGTGGTGACTAATATATAGCACAGCCTAAGGGAATTTAATTAAATTTACAAAATGTTTGCAAGTAACAATACGAATCAATGCTGAATTATTGAAAATAGCTTGCCTTATCAGTATATAATTTTAATTGATTATAAGATGTTACTTAATAATAAAAGTAAAGAAAAAGTAATAACAAGCACCCTACCACTAAATGGATTAATATTTTCCTTTTAATGGTTTTAAGAATTTATTTATAATCTATTGTAATCTAATGAAAAAGGGAAATCAGAATAAGTGAAAGGTTTCTTTAGGTTGTCCCCAAAACTCGAGGTATTTCTGTAGTTGTTAGACCTCGTCAAAAAAAGGTTTTTGTTCGTTTAATGCTTTTTATTTTTACCTCAAAAGCAACCAAAGAGTAGACTGTTGTTAGTGGCTTTGCTGATTTTTTTGCGAGCCCACATCTAATGGGCTTATGCTGTACATTTTGCAGATGACTTATTAGAGCCATGAACGAATTTTGGTCGCCGCTTAATAAGATCTTCCGCAAGCGTCGCTGTTCGCCGGCACTTTCTTTTGTCGCTCACTGTGCCCGAGCAAATACAAAGAACTAAGGGGCCGCGGCGGCGGGGAGGAAGAAATTCGGAGCTCGAGGAATATGAGTCGTCGTAAGACAAATAAACAGAAAGCAAAATTGTGTAATTAATGAAAATAAAGCGAAGCATAGCGAAATTACACAAGTCGAAAGCGGAAGTGCCGGAAACGGCGGCGGCAACTGTGGCTCTGTAGGTGTATCTTTTTGTTTTGAATTTTTATTTTGATTTGTATTTTCTGTCTGTTTTTGTTTTTGTTTGATGTCGGCGGATGCGGCAGCTGTGACTGTGACTGCCGCTATTTGGCTGAGTTACCTGCAAAAAGCAAACCCAAATGGGTCTGCATATGCCAGCAATTTGTCAATTTTTATTTTCTCATCAGCTGCGCAAATTTTTGGGACGGCAATAGATGAAAATTTTGCTTCCTCGCACTTTCTTTGCATGTGAAGGAAAGTAGTACCTGCGCTTAGTGATGCCCAAAGCCCTGACTAGCGCTTCAGCGAGTTTCTGTGCGCGGCCTCTGCCGGTAAACAACGCAGCAGTGCTGTTAAAGCTTAGTCTAACTTTTTTCAGAGTTAAATGGTTTTTTCTTAATCATGGGTATTTTTATGAAATTTTGTTAGAAATATAAGATATTATCTTCTTATCTAGCCACTTGGATCTATTTTATACTTACACAAATGTCATTGTAATAAGTCTGACCCCGCTTGGCTTAGACTTATAGGTTTTAGTACTTTAGATCCAATTGATATTATGATGGCTCATCCTATTTTGTATTAGTTTTTATTTTGATTTACTGCTACGCATATTTATGTTGTTTTAAAGTTGTAATAAACATGTTTTTAAATCATATTCATGAATAAGGGGTGTGACTCAAAGTTTTTTAATTTATACGGCAAATCAATCAAACATAATCGTACCAAAGCCAATCAGACTCATAGTCTTCAAACATACATATGAGTCACTGTTGAAGACAACCACAACTAATGGCCAAATACACAGAAAACAAGCTGTATTAAAAAAAAAAGATATAATTGGTGTATGGAGGCTAAGAAATGGCTCTATTAAAGTATTGCTTTTGTACTTATATATTTATATATTTAAATTAGTAAGTCTCTAAGATAAATGCATTTCAAGATATTATTTACGCCAATAAATATAGGGCCCTAATACTTTTCAAGTACAAGTAAAAACCTCTAAAGTTGTTAGTTAAATATTATTATTTTTGTTATTATATTGTATCTCCATTTTGGGCATAATAGAATACATATTTTTGCCGGGTACATACGGCTAAAACTTGCATATTTCATTGATAAATTCCCTAATATTTCAGACGAAATGCTCCGTGTTCCGTGGTCTCGTGCTCTGCCTATGCCTGAACCTGAGCTATGCCAATGTGGTCCGCTTCCCACGTGAGCTGGATCGCTACGGATCGGCATACCTAGTGCCCTACGTGGTGTTGCTGTTTCTAGTCGGCCTGCCCATGATCCTGTTGGAGATATCCGTGGGCCAGTTCCTGGGCCAGGGAGCGGCGCACACCTGGCGTGCCTCGCCCATCTTCAAAGGTGAGTGCGCGTCAATAAGAAGAAATCATTTGGTTTCTTAGAATTCATTATTAATTATAATTATTTTAATTAATTGTATTTTAAATTTTGTTATATTTTAAAAGGCTTTCCGGTTTCGCTTTTGAATTATTTTAGGTATATTGAATGTGTTAGAGCGAGTCAGAGGGAGCAACAGGTGTTGCATACTTTTCGGCGGGCAACAGGTGCACAGAACGGCGCAGCAGTAAACTATGTTGGGGAAATTTGGGGGTGACCGGAAAAGCTGCAGCTTTTTGCATCCCTTATTGCAGGATGCAGAGCTTCGACGCGAAAGCTCTCTGCTGGCTGCGTTGCACTGGCGCCTGGGCGCACCTTGCGATTCACAAGTCGCAATTCCGCGCGACATCGCATAAATAGCCGCATCGCAAGGCTCACAGTCGGGCGGTCGCGCATTCCGCAGCAACGACGGTTGGGCACATCCCGTCTCATCCCCCACTCTCTCGAATTGTGCCCGAAGTTACGATTGCAAAACTTTCGTCATCCCTCTCTCTCACTCTCTGAAGCAAAATCAAAGCCAGGAGCACAGGAGCAACTAAAGCAAATAAACAGAAAAAGAGCAGGAAAAAAAGCAAAAGCAAAAGCAAAATCAACAACAGCAAAAGTCTAAAACATACAAAAACGAATCACGAATCGAAAAGATAATGACAAAAAGAGAACAAAAATATCAGACCAAAAGTATATCAATGCAAACAAAAAAATCTAAAAAATACACATAAAAAAACACTACAAAAAGAGAAGACTTAACTTAAATGTGACCTAGTAGATAAATCATCATCGTGTTATCAGGACGACCGTAAAAAAATCTCTGAAAAATCGCAAAAAAAAATATTAAAACCGCAAAATGCATTGGTGTGTGTGTCCCGTTCGTGAAATCGCTGGCGCGCCACGCCCCCCACCGCCTACATCCGTCACCCCCCAGGATCCAGGATCCAGGATCCAGGACCCGCTGCCAACCACCCGCCACCCGGGACCAAACCCCAGGACCTCCAGCCCTCTCCCCCGGAGGACACTGAAAATCGCCCTCAGTGACCAACAGCAACAGCCGGCCCAATCGCGGGGCAGAAGGGCGAATCGATGGGCGGCTGAAGGAACTACTCACAGGAAATCCAACTACTACGCCGCTGACTAACCAACAAATTGAAAATCGAACTCTGCCGCCCGCCGGCGCCCACTCTGCCAAAGAGCTACGCGATTGGACGTGGCCGTGGCCGGACTAACATCGGAAGAACGGAAATGGACGCGGAAACGGAAACGGAGAACAGGCTGCGGAGAACGGAAACAGGAGACATAGATTTGGGTGGCTGCGGTGTAGGTCGGGGAACACGGGCGCGTCCACAAAAAATAACCATAGAGACGTTTAAGGCAAATTCTAAATGAACAAAAGTATAAACCAAAAACAATTGTAACGAGAAACAAACGAATTCAAAAATGAGCAATATGAGAAACAAACAACTAATAATGGCAAAAAGCAAAAACGACAACTGCAAATTACGACACAACACCTTCGAAAAGACCTCAGTAATAATAATGAAAACACCAAAACACGTGAAGCTTGGTGGCTGCAAAGGAATGCCTTCGTTGTATCGCCCTTTTTTGCCATTTCGACAATGAACATTAAGTTATCAGACTAAATCATTTATTTTTTACCAAGTTCTGAGGAAATATATTTGCTAAGTAAACTATCAGCACAAGAACAAGGAATACAAAAAGTTTGGGCAGTAAATGTACACCTCTGCGTATGCGCAATATATATATTAAGGAAACTCATCACCACTAATAAAACGGAAATGTTATTCATTTAGGAAGGACACCGCTGCGTATGAGAAATATTTATTAAGGAAACTCATTACCACAATTATAGGTTTATGGCCTAAGCTAGTTCCGAAAAAAATGAATTAAAATGTCTATGAAAGAATATCTTAAAAGAGAATAAGTAATAGGGCAATTATGTGCCTTTTAACACCAATATAAAGAGTATAAACGGCTGAAGGCAATAATTAAATTTATTTCAAAATAGACTGACGTTCGTCTGTACATATTTCATTGTGAAATCAGCAAGCTCGTTGAGTGAAGCGGTTTCATGAGTGAGTGGAGCGCAGCCTATAATTACGATAAATGTGGAAAATGATTCGTGGCACGTGCCGATTGCTTATAAGCTACTCATCCGAGTGAATGAGCACAGAAGGCAGACTTTTTGCTCCTTCACCTTTTGCTCAATTTGTAGCGCAAATCAAAATTGCAATAGTGCAAAACTGTGCTTGTAACGGAGATCCACAGACACAGATTCAAAGAAAAGCTCATATGCATAAAGAGGAAGTGTAAACGGAGGCCGCCAAACAATACTGTTACTGCAAATTAAAATATTTTATTCATATTTTTCGAGCCACACCAAGCCCTAAAAAACCTTTAAAACAATTATCAATGTCATGTCCGAGTAGTTCCCCCATCAATTTACAATACAAATTAACAGCTTTTGGGTGTGTTTTAAGGTCAAATCGATCTGGTTTGGCGAATAGCTTTTTAGTCGCAGCCACTGCCGCAGAATATGTTATAAATGTAAATGTAAAAATAACACAAAATAAAATCTCGTTCTCATTTATAACGAGTTTTCACTGGAGCTCTTTTCAAATGGATTGAGTCTGGCTTTTTTATGAATTCTGCCATTTAAATGACAAAAGTAATTTAATTAACTGGGCTCCTCCTCTTCCGCTCTTTGGTCGTCTGACGTCGAGGTGAGATTTTGCGTATTGTACTTTGAGCGGATGAAAAAAGAGTTTCAGGATATGGATTAAAAGTTATTTGGACCTACGAAGTATATTATTTAATTTATTTTTTTATTTACTTATATTATAAAGCTTTCTAAAGTATTTAATTCTTGTAAACAAATATTTAATAATTATACTTCTCTCTTTTTCCAGGAGCCTGCATCGTCAGTCGCTTCGCCTCGTGGCTCTCGGCCATCTGGGTGTCCTTGCAGGCCGTGCTGGCACTGGCCTACATCGGGATGTTCGCCTCCAATGACCTGCCATTCCGGGAGTGCGCCGGACCCGTGAAGCTGCGAATGGTGGGTACTACCTTTACTTCACAGAATTCAAGCTTAATGTCTCTTACTCTCCCCCGCAGAGTGGCTACCTCCTGATGGGCACCAGTGGCCAGGAGTGCCTGCAGCAGACCTTCCTGACGCCCTTCTGGCGTAATCCCTTGTACTTTGGCCTGTTGGCAGCGGGCCTGATAGGGCTCTGGATAGTGGTAATGCTGTGGTAAGAAATCAGATCCGTAAAAAGGATATTAATATAAAAGATTCTTTGAGAATTAATAACTAATACTGATCTTCCCCAAATAGCACCCACAATGCCAAGATCCTGCGGCGGAGCATCTTCGTCTACGGGTTGAGTGGCCTGGTCCTGCTGTGCAGCCTCACCGGCTGGGAGGTGCGCAACTCCTTCAGCCGCCACTACTTCCCGGAGCTGTGGGGCTTCGACGGCAGCCTGCTGGCCGAGAGCAACATCTGGTTCAACGCCCTGATGCAGGTGCTCTTCTCGGTGAACTGCGGCTTCGGAGCCCTGCCCATGGTGACGGGCAAGTTCCTGTACAAGGGCGACGCCGTGAGGACATCGGTGGTGTACCTCTGCTTTAACCTGCTGATCAACGCCATCGCCGTGACCCTGTTCATGGTGCAGTTCGATCTGTCGGCGAATGGCTACCAGAACATGGAGGAGCTGAAGCCCCTGACGGCCATCTACGACCGGGTGCTCAACGGCTCCAAGGAGGGCGACAGCCATCTGCTCCAGCACCTGGTGCCCTCGCTGATCTATGTCCTGGTGATCCTCGCGGCCATGGTGTCCATCACGGTGGCGGTGTACACCTCGACGCGGCTCGTGCCCCGTCGCCCCAACTACGTGATCTGCCTGATCGGACTCGTGGTGGCAGTGATGTCATTTGCGGCGCCCAAGTTCCTCATCGCCCGCGTGCTGGACTCGCGACTGGTGGGCACCATGGTGGTGACTGCGCTGGTGTTCGAGCTGATTGCCATAACCTGGATCTACGGGGCCAAGAACATCTACACCGACCTGGAGTTCTCCATCGGCCGGCCGATCTTCCGGGTGTGGATGTGGCTTTGGGTGACGTGTCCGGCCGTGCTCACGGGCATCCTGGTGTGGTGGTGTGCGGACGACGACCAGTACGACCTGCTGGCCGAGTACCTGCCACGCTGGGCGCCCATCCTGTTCGTGCTGGCCGTGATCCTGATCATTGCCTGCGTCCAGATCTTCCGGCAGGTGGAGTACAACTTTTTCGGCATGATCTGCGAGGCCTCCAAGCCGGCGAAGGAGTGGGGACCCGCGGACCCGCTGGCCCGGCACTCCTGGAAGCAGTGGCGCTCGGTGTGCCAGGACACGGGCCGCCGGGACTTCACCCTGCGCCGGCGCGGCACCCGGGACTACACGCACTCGATCAAGAAGGGCCAGTACTCGAGTGCCCCGAAGTACGGCGTCCAGAACGGCGGCGGCGGTCAGACCCAGACCCAGATGCACCAGCAGCACTGGAAGTCCTCCACGCCCGGCAACAGCTCGCCCAACTACAGTGGCTCCATGTTCGGGGACTCGGCCATCGAGGAGGACATCAGCGTGGACAAGTTCCCGGGCATCACGCAGCAGCAGTACGTGCCCTTTCAGGCGAGCGGCGACACCAAGTCCGGCAGCAGGTACTCCCAGCGGATGCGCCAGACGGCCCAGCCCCAAACCCAAATCCGGCCTCCCAGGGAGTCGGTGGAGAAGCACCGCGAGGTGGTCTACATACGTCGCCTGTCCGACGGGGGAAGCGGAAACGGTGGCCATGCCACCAGGATAGAGATTTCGCCCTCCAACGAGTCGATTACGTATGGCAATGGCAAGAGCAGCCATATCCCCTCGTCGGCAATGTCCCGCAATCCGCTGGGACGCTCCACGGGCTGCCTGGCCGCTCCTGTCCAGCCGCCGCCGCCCAGTGTCCATGTGAAGAGGTCGGCCAGTTCCGTGGTCAACGTGAACTCGCACAAACTGCCGCCGGGAGGAGCCGGCGACCACATCTGCTGGCGCAAGTTCAACGTCAATCCGCAGGAGTACTCCACGGAGCTGTGAGACCAAGTGGAGCTCGGGAGGAGGAAACGAAGCATTCACATTCAAAAAGACTTGTTGCATCCAAAACAAACGTATCTGTATCAGTAATCCGTATTCACCTAGTTGTAAGCTACGAGTAATGAAGCATGTCCATACGGAAAGTGTATCTTCTAGTTGCGAGCTGTACATAGAGCATTCCTAGATATATAGTACTACGATCTAGTTCCTTAGCTTAAGTCGAGGAAATTCCGTTGTCATTGCTCTCCATCTGGGGGTCAGGAGGAGAGCAGGCGGAGCATTCGAGTGCCTGCAACCATGAATTGTAGTAATTGAATTAACCCCCTAGCATTAAGTTAGACCTATCCTACATCCACTGTAAACTTACACTGAAACACAACGATTTCGAAAACGATCTTATGTAATAAATAGTACGATTAGTAAATTATGATCCGCCGTGTGTTTGTGTCGGAATTTTATGGCTATTAAATATCAAAGTTCGGGTATTTATCAAGTCGGGTGCTAAATTTGTTTCCTAATCACGGAGCGTTCGTACTTAAATATCTCATCCGAGCAATCGGGTTCCAGAATTTTTAAGGAACCAGAATTTCAATTAGCATACATGCTCGAACATGATCGGTGGATCGTGTCGGATGCTTCTGCCGCCGCTAACTACCAAAATCCAGCTCCGAATTTATATTCCGCTATTTTGAGCTATAAATTTCGACTACAAATTTGCACAAAATGGTTTTTGGCGAACGAGATTTCTGGACAAGTGAACTTCCTACGATGGTAATTAAAATTCGCGAAATATCACTTTCTTGTAGGAGCCTGTAGAGCAAGTTATGCTGACGCAAACGAAATCGAAAGCCGATGAAGTCAGTTTCAGTTTCAGCTTAAGTTAATTTATCGATTTTTCGATTATGATTACCGTTATCTCAATGGGCTTGAGCTAAAGACTCTGATTATATCAATGTTTTTGTTATTTTAGGTAGCGCTTTTTCTAGATTTATATTCAGATCCTTGGCTATTTGTTTAGCTTGAATTCAGCTTATCGGAAGGCTTAAGATTCATTGTGTGACTTAAGTTTATTCACTTGTTATTCATATTCTAAGATGGCCAATGTGGATTTTCTAGATTTATATTTGTATACTAGTTTTATTAAAACAAGTTGGTAGAATTTTTTGATTCCTTGCTTTGTTTTAGCAAAATTATTCCAAAAACACAAAAATATCTTCTTAATGACAAGAAGCAGGCTTGGATGCACTTTTCCAAAAGGGAGCTACTTCATTCTCCTCAATATCCGATGCTGACCAACTTCAACATCCAGTTTATAGCTAGAGGCGGTTGGGAAATTCAGTGCAACGCAAATGGTAAGTAAGTCGACGCTGCAGAAGCCCTTTGTGTGCTTTATACTTTTGTGTTAGAATTAAACCTTAATTAAATTGTGCTAAAATTAAACTTAACTTCAAACTTAATTCAGTGGAGTCCAGGAAATACATTTTAGAATTGGAATTGTGTGAGTTAAAAGTAAAACAGAATGGCTATATATGAAATATTCCAAAAAAAGCTATAACCAAAGCATTTAACGCTAAGAAATTTCCACAAATTACCAAGTTACAGTTTGACGGCAGTTAGTGGATACTGTGGGTGTGCGGGGAGAGGTAGGGCAGAGAAATTTACAGACTTCCGAGACACGGCTGTGAGCTCCAGTGACCTAAAATAGTTTTGAAGCGTTATAAATAGAAATATTATTTTTCATATGTTCATATTATTATTTATTCAAATTAAAATTCTCGTAAAAATTCATCAAAAATTTATTCATTACTTTTAAGAACCTGGTAAACTCCTAATTGGTGTTTAATTCTTAGTTTCCAAGCATCTTGGTAAATTCTTAGGAATAATTAGCATTTTACTACCAATATCAGCTAGCAATAAACTTTGCTTGAAATATCTCTGCTTGAAAAGATGGATAACTTGGAGAATATATTCATCATTCAGTGTATGCAACACTAGGTTAATGTTTTATTCTCGTTGAAAAGGTCACCTGATCAATAGTTACATTGTCTTTGAACGGTTTTTAAAATCTGTTGCTTTTTTAATAGCCCTATAAACATATTTTTCTTACCAATATAATGCCAGTCAACCGAGAGATTTATGGAGCCGCGAAAAGGAAAATTGATCAATTACAAGTTAATTTGCATTGAAAAATGTGATAGATTCTCGACGCGAACCGCGGGCTCAATTAATAGCGCTAAAGAAGTGCGAAGTTCGGCCATTAAGTGGTCAGTCAATGGTTGTTTTGGCCACTTCTGAGCTGATTCCAGCTCTTGTTCGGCTCGCAGAGGGGGGCCTTGAATGGGGCATATCGAATGGATGAACAAGCGTGTGATGTATGGCTCGAGTTAATCGATTCCACATAGAAATATAGTTTAGCCGAAGAGCGCGCAGAACTGCATGGCGGTACGTGGCTCCCATGGCGGAGTGTCCATCATTAAGGCATTAAGGCAGTCACTGAAATGCTAATCGATGCTCAGCAGGTACAAGTGGCTATATTTGTATATATCTCTTACTATATGTGTCTATGGGTGTCTATCTTGGACGTGGTCTTCTTCCTCTGCTTTGCATAATACCCACACACACTCCGAGCCAGACTCCAAGCCAGAGCTGGCCACGAACGAGTCTTGTATTACCAGCTGACGTATCTGCTAACTGATGAATTTTATACAAATTTGATACACTCGAGGTGAACTTGATTCGGTTTGTTGTCTTATGTTTTCGGATAGAAGCATCTATGTCTAAATGTATCTCCGTGCAGAAGCGACAGCGAGCAACGAGTTTTGCTCGCGGTTTTATTTTATATGAAAATTCAAATTAAAGCTAATAAATACTTAGGCGTTCATTGTGGCTCTGGCTCGCCGAACTTTATCTGAAATTCATTAGAAAACTGGTCCATCTAACCTTCGAGTCGAGAAGATGCCACCGAGCGGGGACTGGCCGGGGACTTCACACTGATTGACGTCTGCGGATTGCATAATCCAATTAAGTTGGCGCTAAACGCTTCAGAGGCGATGTCAATCCGAGTTAATGCGGCGCGACACACAAGGATATCCGAGGATTATCAGATTAAGGAGCGACTTCCACTCAAGGCCCTGGAAGCCGGAACTCCCAGTACTTCAGATGGATGTCTTGGACCGCGACCAACAAATCACTGAAGTCTCGGCGGAAATTAATGGCCAACTGTGAGAAATACGACCTTTTGGGCGCCTTCACATCTGCAGAACTGTGTTCGTGGCTCCCAGCAGTCACACACTTCACAGGCCACCGAACGTCCAGACATCGATAAATTAATAATATAAAAAATATATACATTTATGGGCTCTGACCAGTGCCTCAGTGTGTGAGGCTCTTCTTAAATTAAATTGGTATTGCCAATTGATACACAAGGTCGACCACGGAATACCCTGCAGCAAGAGTTAAGAACTTTACTTTGAATAGTTAAATATTTGAATCAAATTATATCTTTGAGTTAACAATTGAGTTGTAACAATTGAAATAATTAGAATTATTGGTTCAATATTTAAAAAATATTTTTGACTCTAATATGTTATTTAAATGTAGAATTTACAAAATTGTAGAATACATTTTTTTCCTTGAAAGTGTATTCAACTTAAGCAATCTTAAAGTAAATGCTAATTTTAAAGCCCAATAATATGGATTAATTTTAGAACTTCCTTTAGAATAAATTCAAACAAAAAAGCCACCTCTTCCCCTGTAAGACAAAGGGTGTGTTTGTCCAAAGAAAGAAACAACAAAAAGACAGGAAAATTTGCATGTCTGACTTTTAATTTGGATTTTCGGGCGTAGAATCGTCGCTGTCAAAAGTGGTCTGCCTACAAGATTTAAGTAAATGGCTATGTATTATGTGCTGGGACGAACCAGTTGGCTTTTGAAATGAAATGAGTTGAGATGAGGCGATATAACCAGTTGGTGGCAGTTCCCAGTCCAAAACAAATGAATTTTATTCGAAATTAATTTTTGGCTTGTGTTTTTATTTAGCTGGCCGGCCACAGATTTTGGCCAATCCGTGTAGAATTTAAGAGCGTCGACAGCGACGGCTTAAGCGCCCGAAAGCCTGATCTGTAGCTCCAATTCATACATTATATTTATCTCATTTGTGTATATTTAATTTTGAATATAATTTTGGGGCCCGAACAGCCTTGTGGCCGTCGACGCGTGTGGCTGCTCCAATTTCTGACTGTATTTGCACTCCGAAATGGTAGCTCCAAGTGGGCTAATTTACCGCCGGAGATGGCAGAGGTGAAGTGCACTCTCGAGATGGCCATTAATCAGACAGCTCTCAAGTTCCATTTCGGGCACCTTCCGTTTTGACCCACGGAGCTTTTGAGTCGCGAGATGAACTTGAGACAAGGCGACGCCTCAAGTGAATAATTAGCTCAGTTTTGGATTAGGCTAATCGTGGAAAACCTGTCGATGTTAATCGGCATATCGAAATAAATGCGATATATAAAATTGATTAAAAAATTTATAAGTGGAGAATAGATGGGATTTTTAAGGGAAATATTGGGATAAAAAAAAAAACCTAATTGGTAAATGTTTTCTGAAATTAATAAATGAAATATTACTTAGACAACGATTTTTGTTCTAAGAACCAAAGGAAATATTACAATCATTTATTGATTTCTAAAAAAACATTAAAGTGTCGATGGTTATTGATAAGAAAGGTAAACTTTCAATTATTTGAATATTCTGCGAAATTTATTTAATAGTTAATATAAATAAAAATACTTATACCCTTGCAAAAGAGGTGAGAAATTATGAAAAATCAATATTAAGATTGAATTTCTTTTTGATATCGATTTTTTTGTTAAACTTTCGATTAATATAAATAATTATCGATTAATGTCGATTAAGAAATTAATATTTTTTGTCATCCCTAGCCTAATTAACTGATTCCCCAACGATCTAAGCCTGATTAATGATAAATCTCTTACAAGATATGTGGTAAGATTCTGGTTAAGCGCGGCACTTTCGCTTTAAAAGGCCAGGCCAGTTTGTTAAACTTTCAAGGGTCACTCGGTTATGTAATGGCCCGAGCCCAGATTCTGTGGAACTGGTTTTGCCACCATGGGCCAGGCCAGGTCCCAGCAGCTGCCAGCTCCAGCTCCAGTTCCAGCGGCAGCTCCAGCGAGGTGACCCTCGACGGTTCCCAAAAATCGATTGGGTGGTGTTTCATTTAGCGCGACAAGGATTCCAATGGCAATGGCCCGCAATTGTGGCCCATAAATTGCTGGCCAGAAACTGGTTAACGCTCGCCTGCCGGTGTCCTTGATAAGGCTTATTAATATTTTTGTTGTTTCTGGGTCTTTGGCGGGGAAAAACACGTTTTTTTTCTCGCACCGTACCGCCTTTATTTTGGAGTCGAGCTCAGCCGAATCCGCTGCAGGTTTTTTTGTTTCGGGTAAATTTCACAGATCTTAAATGAATTTCAAATGCCTTTTATCCATCGGCCGGGAATATCCATTAACTAAGTGCCGTTATCGAGTGGTTTATGCGATCCGCTGAGCCCGAATGTTAACAATTATTCAATCGCCGTGCAAACGTCTTACATTTTGTCCCAATTATATTCATAAATTTACGGCAGGGAATTCTGTGTTGAAATGAGCTAACTGTACTTTTTATTGTTTAAGCAAATTCGAGCCAAAACATGTTTGGCGCAATTCATTTAATTTTTATCTCGCGATCTAAATCAATTTAAGGTGACTGTTTCACAGATCATTGAAGCGATAACTCAACTTTTATTTATATGCAAGCAGCAAAGACTTAATCAATATTGAATATATTGTGTCAACCTGACAAATTAAGTCTATTAAGAGTGCTTTATTCTCAAGGACATTCATCTAAATGTATTCTAATTTCAACCTGAAAGATTTGATTTTTCGTTATTTATGGCTTAGATTAGATCAAAATAAATCTGTTTAGTTTTAAAACCACAAAAAGGAGAATAATTTTTTTAGCTATTTTATTACTTATTAAATATATTTCTAGATTATGAAATTGAAGTCAAAATAAAACAGATTGTATGTAGTTCTAATCTTTTAATGAATGCACAAATAAATTATGCCTGAATTTTAACAAGCTTAAAGCTCTTTATGAATAATTTATATATAAAATTAAATTAAGTAACAAAACATTTTATCATATATTTGTTAATTTGATTCTGAACTCAATAAGGATTTTGACTAGTATATTCTTAGCTCCTTTCCCCTAAAACTTTCCATTTCGATGTTTCGCATGTTGTAAAATTCAAGCAGAACCTTCAATAAAACTTTATATTTATTTCTACTTCCTAGACCAGAATTCCAAGCCGAATATAAAACCGAAGCCCAAAAAAACAAAAAAGAAACGAAAAATAGCGAAATAAAGTGGGAAACTAGTTAGTCGGGTCCGGCGTTTGTTTGGACCGCAGATTTACATAAATATAAATCTTAAGCAGAAAACAATATAGTCCGCCTTGACTGAAGCCATGTAGAGTTCTGTGGAGAGACGCGGACAAATGCGTTATGTATAGGGATAAATTTGCATAAATCATAAGCACAATTAACGATGTTTCGGCGCTTGTTCTTACCGAACTGCTGACGCAGGTGACGTGACATTTGACTCGGAAATTTATACGATCCCCTCGGCGACAAGATCCGCAAAATTTGAATAACCACGCACTCTGAGATATTGTCCAGGTCCCCGCCTCCTCCTCCATTCAGAGATGCGTGAGTCTTCTGGGTGGGAAGAGAGTCATCGGCCTTCTAATAAATATTCAGTGGCGAATCTTTCATCTGCCTTCCCAGCGAACACTTTTCATTAGCCGATTTGCGGCTGAATTGTGTCCATGTATCTCTCGTTGACTCGGCCTGGGACTTGATTTCAATTTTAATGGCCCGTGCGTGAGGGTATTTAATTTGGGCTGGGATTAGATAAGCCACATTTGTCTCTACCTGAATGGGGTAGAAGCCTTAAAGAAACTGTTCTAGGTTGTTGGGAACTGAATGAAGTTTCTAAATAGAGATTTTTTTATTTTATTAATAAGTCTTAGAAAGTATTCTTTCAAATTAATTACTGTAATCGAAGAATTTTTCAAGTAATCTTGCGTTTTGCATTTAGCATGTAATACATGTGCTCTTTTTTTGACAGTAGTTCTTTACGAGTCCAAGCCAAAAGTGTTAGATTTTAAAATTACGATCTCCAGAGACCTAGTTAACATCTCAACCTCTCAGAAATCGCTCAGCTCTAACGTACAAAAAATTGAGTAAAAAAAACCAATAGAAATCGCTGTGCAAAAATAGTTAAATATTTGTTTATGAAGATACTGGTTTTGGCAGAAGTTTTTTGTTGGTAGAAAAACTGCAGTAAACATTGTGATTTAATATAGGTTTACCTTCTTTCTTGAGTTCTCTGATGATTCCATCTCCATCAGATGCCATTAACAAGGCAGTGCTGGTAACACCATTCGGAAATAGCTCCAAGATGAGATCTCTTTTGGCGATAAAGCCGAAACCGAATCTAAATATCATATTCATCATTTCCGCACCCGGAGACAAAGGCGAGAAATATACGAAAAAACCCATATAAATCTACCTGCAGATTGGCTATAGTCTGAATTCTTCTGAGGAGTAACCGGTCCAGAATGCGGCTTAGAACGAGCACATGTCACGTAATCGTCCTTCGCCGGAGTCCATAATCTCAATCGGTGCTCGGCTCCTCGACTTGGAAATAATTGCTGAATGAATAATCATATGTTGCAATGTCCGATGATGCGACAAAAAAGCCTTTTCCATGCTGGCAAAAATAGGAAAATAAAAACAACTCAGACGCTTCAGTTATCCGCAATGACAAATTTGAAATGTCAGCAGTCGTCGTCAAGTGTCATTGCCTTTGGCGTTCGGCTTTGGCGGGGATGTGCGAAGCAAGTTATGACCCGAATAGGTGGCCAGCCGGAGGTTTCTCACCGAATTGTGCAATAAACGGCCGCCGAGAATTAATTGTTGCACCTAGAGCCGGTGCCACCAAGCCACTAAGCCACTAAGTGGGGTGACTTCCGCCTGAGTTACATTTGGGTTTTAGTGAGAGATTCTAGCATTAGCAGACCCTGAACGGATGACCACGCACCTCTGGCCGAAAGAGTTCAAAGTCACTTCTATTTTGGGCCGGCCGGGCTCATGACTTCGTCCCGTCAGTGGGTGTCACTCTGATTGGTTCATTAAAAGCTTCGCGTGACTTCGAAAATTAATAAATTCTAGTTATTATAAACGAAATGCGACGAAATACTGCAGGCGATGACAAACGCTGGCGAAACCCGTTTGGGAGTCGCTCGAAGAATGCAGCTTCTTCGCAAGATCGCCGATCTCCGATCGCAGATCGCGGTTCGCGGATCGCCGAGTTGGGTGCGTTTAAAGGTCATTCGTTCGGAGGAGTCAGAGATGAGTGGGGCCGAGATGAGATGCGCCGAGATGAGCCTACCTTAACATTCAACTCCAGCTGCTGACCCCATACGCATTGGGCATTTTGGCCAAGTCAACCGGTTCAATATTCCACACACGGAGAGAAAACTGCACTAAAAGGGTTAAGAATTATTAATAAATATGAGTTTAAATAAGTCTTCTTAGATAGTTACTTTACTTACCTTTTAAGTTTACTTACTTGATATTAAATACTTGTAATAATAAACTTGCCTATAATCTCACAAAATGTAATACTCGGAAGACTCATTTGGGTCTTAATTTATTAAGAAGGAATAGGGAATATTAAAGGGTGGTGTGCATATATCTTGTATGATATTCTTTCAGCCTTTCAGTGTTTTTATAAAAATAAAATATATGGGAATGTAGGAATTTATCTTTATACTACAGTAAGTTTTTTCCTAAGTTTGGAAAATATTGCTATTATATTTAAAATATTTAAATTTGATAAAGCATTTTTGCATTGAGTAATCGATAAATATATTTGAATTATACGACAGAATCTTGAGCTTTTTAGGCACAATTTTCGCTAAGTGCATACCCCTGCACTGCATGTGTAGGCCTGTGGACCTGGCCGCGTCTGGGTAATTGCCATTAGCCAACGCCTGATGATGATCTCGCTGCTCCCGACTCTTATTTGCCTTGGCAAGCTTCGATGGGAGCCTTGACTTGGCTTGGATCGCAGCGCGCAGCACGCAGCTGTCGCGCAGCGGCGATTGATGAAATTTCGGTGGCTTGGTGGCCTGCCGGCGGACCCAATTTACCAGGTTTACCAATTCCGCCGAATGTACCAAATCGGCCAAATTAAACGCTGCACGACAACGTGTTTAACACTCGCCAAAGAGGCTTCTGCCAAAAGTATTTGCTGGCTAAGTAGAAAAGTCAATAAGAGCGG